>CM019713.1:11198273-11240773 GCA_009760885.1 Achatina immaculata
AAGACTAAATGTTTACGTTGATTAGACGAATGTTTTGGTCAAATACCATAAGAAATAACACCTTGTTGGCAGATATGCAGATGAAGCCATTGACTTCGGTTTTATAGAGAAAAGACCTTGGGGCATGTGCTCCGGATGAGTGGTAACTCACTACCAAAAATATCGCGGAAATGGACACCACAGGGAAACAGGAGTAAAGGAAGACAAAAGGAGACATGGGGGAAGAAGAACAGAGAAGATGTTGAGTAATAAGGGACTCATTTGTGGAAGAGCAGAAAAAAAAGGCAAAGGACTGATGTCTGTGGAAAACCCTTGCGGAAGCCACATTTGCCTAGAGCATTCAAGGGTTCAGAGAGAGAGAGAGAGAGAGAGAGAGAACGAACGAACGAACATATTTTATTTTCAAAGGGTTAAGAATTGGGCACGCAGGCCCGTCTGACATTCTGCCCTTCATCATACAGCTTTCACTCAATCACAGTCTTTCAGCATTTGTTAAGAGCATAATAATCATGAAGACATATTAAATGATTACATAAATAAATAATAAACTTATCTGACGTCCATACACTCTATACTCTGACTTATGCAACAACATGAAATAAACTTGCATTCTTACATTCATTCAAAACTAACCAATTTATAGAAAAGCAGTATTTTAAAAAATTACAACACTCAAGCCATACTTTAAACTACTTTAAACTATGCTTAGGGAGGCATATAGCCCATATAAAACAGATGTTGACAAAGTTTAAAGTTATAAGAACGAATATTACTTATACGTTTTATGTGGGATGGTGTGAGAGGAGATCACCAACTGAACTGATGGCCTGCATGAAGGATCGGGTACTCTGGAGAAGCATAATAGCCAACGCCAGTCGGCACGGCACATGATGATGATGATGTTTTATGTGAATTCGTAGGGCATTCCAAAGGTGGGCAGCTGAGTAAGAGAAGTTTTTTTTTTAAAGATGTCAAGCCTTGGTTTTAGGAGAATACAATTGCTTAAGCGTTGACTATGCTTTAGGTTGGATTTGAAAACGACCACAGATAGGGTGGAGAGAGAGAGAGAGAGAGAGAGAGAGAGAGAGAATGAATGAATGAATGAATAATCTTTATTTTTAAAGGGTAAAGAATTGGCCACTCAGGCCCGTCTTACATTCTGCCCTTCATCACTCCATCTTTCATTCTCCCACACACTTGATTTAGTACAAATATACAAATTAAATTAGGAAAAAAACATATCAGAAGAGTGTAAGATTTAACTATTATATTCAAAGTAAAACAGGAGAAGTGATTAACCTAATAAAATAGCTGTCACGCACACATACACACACAGACATATCTTATCTTATATCTTATCTTATATCCTTCCCGTTCCGTTAAACGTCACATAGGGCTCGCAAAGTAGGTCGCCAATTGTTCCTGTCTTCGGCGAGTCTTTCAACATCATCAAGGGATTTTATGCCTGTTAATTTGGCCTCTCTTAGCAATGACCTCTTCAGAGTTTCACGTGGTCTGCCTCTTTTTCTTCGGTCTGTTGTGTTCCACTTGATAGCTTGTTTTGGGATTCTCTGATAATTTCTTCTCACCAAGTGAGATATATACAGACATATACATCAACAAAAATACATTGTAAATACAGATCTTCTAATATATGTTTTTAACAAACATTAAAATAATTTCTAACAATATCTAACAGGTTACTTTTCGAACTATGTCATTTTAGAGAGAGGGAGAGAGAGAGAGAGAGAGAGAGTACTATGTAGATTTATTTAATATTTTTGGTAATTTCATAGGCGCTTGCAGGCTGTAGTTGGTCATCACTTTCCCATCTCATGTTCCCCGCATCTTAAAAGTATTACCTGTAGGATTGTTCACTCTCGAGCCAACGACACTATCGCGCTCTGAGAACGTTCTAAATGGTTATAGGCTTTCAAAACCTACGGCGGAAGTAGTGGACAGAAAATGATAGTCTATAACAGAAGGTTTGCTAGCGTCACTGACAAACCTTCAACATTCATTGGACATTCGCTGGACATTCCCTGGGTACTCCATGAATATTCACTATGCATTCAATGAACATTCACTGGGTATTCCCTGGGTATTCACAGAATATTCCTTGAACATTCACTGGACATTCACAGGATATTCCTCAAACATTCATAGCGTATTCCTTGAACATTCACTGCACCTTCACAGGATATTCCTTGAGCATTCACTGGACATTCACAGGATATTCCTTGAACGTTCACTGAACATTCACAGGATATTCCTTGAACATTCACTGAACATTCACTAGATAATCACTGGACATTCATAGGATATTCCTTGAACATTCACTGAACATTCACAGGATATTCCTTGAACATTCACTGGACATTCACAGGATATTCCTTGAACATTCACTGGCCATTCACAGGATAATCACTGGACATTCACTGCTTTAAAGCTCGAACCACGTCTCACATTCATGTGTCTGAAATTTGGCAAGATTCCAGTTCCACGAATCCGACCCTGATTTCAAGATTGAGTACAAGAAGAAATAAAACCAAGAGTGTTCTCGAGGGAATATACATTGAGTAAGAGAAGAAATAAACCCAACAGTTTTCTCAAGGGAATATAAATCGAATAAGAGAAGAAATAAAACCAGAAGTTTTCTAGACAGAATATACGTCAAATAGGAGAAGACATAAACCTAAGAGTTTTCTAGACAGAATATACATCAAGTAGGAGAAGACATAAACCTAAGAGTTTTCTAAAGGGAATACACATCGAATAGGAGAATACATAAACCTAAGAGTTCTCTAGAGGGAATATACATCAAGTAGGAGATGAAATAAGAGTTTTCTAGAGGGAATATACATCAAGTAGGAGATGAAATAAGAGTTTTCTAGAGGGAATATACATCAAGTAGGAGAAGAAATAAGAGTTTTCTAGAGGGAATATATATCAAGTAGGAGAAGAAATAAGAGTTTTCTAAAGGGAATATACATCAAGTAGGAGAAGAAATAAGAGTTTTCTAGAGGGAATATACATCGAATAAGAGAAGACATAAACTTAAGAGTTTTCTAGAGGAAATATACATCAAGTAGGAGAAGACATACACCAAAGAGTTTTCTAGAGGGAATATACACTGAGTAAGAGAAGAAATAAGCACAAGAGTTTTCTAGAGGAAATATAATAAGAGAGGAAATAAACCCAAGAGTTCTCTAGAGGAAATATGTATATAGTAAGATAAGAAATAAACCCAAGAGTTTTCTAGAAGGAACATGGTAAGATGAGAAATAAACCCAAGAGTTTTCTAGAAGGAACATAGAAAGATGAGAAATAAACCCAAGAGTTTTCTAGAAGGAACATAGTAAGATAAGAAATAAACTCAAGAGTTTTCTAGAGGAAATATAGTAAGAGAAGAAATAAACCCAAGAGTTTTCTAGAGGAAATATAGAAAGAGAAGAAATAAGCCCAAGAGTTTTCTAGAGAAAGCGCATTCTTATAAACCACCATCTTCGGTGGCCTTAGTGGTACTGTGATAGCACAGTCTATCGTGCACCTAGCGAGAACATGAGCACAGTTAACATTTACAACAGGCCCAGACAGTGGAATCTTAACAGATATCCTCAGGACAGGCTCCCTGTATTCTGGACGTCACGATTCATGCGCACTACAAATAGCTCTTATTATTTATCTCCCGCTCAATATATATATATATATCACATACCAGACCCTTAACACTTATAACACCACACATAGCTTTTAACAGGGAAAGATATGTCTATCTGGACCGTCGCCGTGGTGTATAAGAAAAAGTTTGTTACTTGGACGATGTGAAATATGAAGCAATCAAAATTTGAAGAAAAGGGGAGAGGTGCGGGTTCATGAGAATGTTATTAGACTGAGTTTTTCGTTTAATGTTTCAAATTTGCAATGAAATAAATATGAAATGAAACTGGTAATGAGCATGTTATGCTTGTATAAAGTATTAATAGAACAAGCTTGTGGACAGCTTAACAGCGTGCTATATTAATGTAGCAATGGTTATTTTCATGGTTTGCTGATACATTGTATTAAGCATATATATGCATATATATATATATAACTTATAGAGGCACTGCAGTATAATTTTGTTGTTAAAAAGACTCAATCCAGCAATATTTCACCGAGTAACCTTACTCGTGGCTGATAATGCAATAAGTGATATCTGCGAACAAAGGAAAAACAAACTCCAAAATATAACGGAAAAAAAAAGAAAAAGAAATTCTTGTCGTTGTTTACACACACACACACATACAAAACAGTTCCGTCTGACATACAAAACAGTTCCGTCTGACATACAAAACAGTTCCGTCTGCACCGTATTATCCACTTTATATCAGAAAGATTGTACGCAATTTTTTTTTACGAATTTTATTTACAATAACTTTTTTTTTCTTTGGAAAAAAACATCAAGTTGCTAGTGTCATTTTAACGAAGTGTTCTAAGTTTAACGAGGTGTTCTAAGTTTAACGTAGTGTTCTAAGTTTAACGATGTGTTTAAATTTAACAAAGTGTTCTAAGTTTAACGAAGTGTTCTAAGTTTAAATTTAAGGAGGTGTTCTAAGTTTAACGAGGTGATCTAGGTTTAACGAAGTGTTGTAACTTAAGAGCCTTTATTGAATAGTCTCATCTTCCTTACTGATGTTTTAATTATAAAAAACAGCACAACAAATTCTTGCTTCTACTGTCACTCCATCTGCCCTTGGCCTGAACAATTTCAATCCAGATTTGTAGGACATGTTTAGAGAAGTGACCAAACTGCAACACTAAGTGACAACGGGAAAATTTGAGAGACAAACTGAAACACTTAGTGACAACAGGAAAATTTGAGAGACAAACTGAAACATTTAGTGACAACGGAAAAATTTGAGAGACAAGCTGAAACACTTAGTGACAACGGGAAAATTTGAGAGACAAACTGAAACACTTAGTGACAACGGGAAAATTTGAGAGACAAACTGAAACACTTAGTGACAACGGGAAAACTTGAGAGACAAACTGAAACACTTAGTGACAACGGGAAAACTTGAGGGACAAACTGCACAGAGGGAGTGAAAGAAGCAAGATACTTGACGGACTAAAAACGGAATGGCATGGAGCTCGGTCCTACACACATCTTGTAGAGCGAGTAAAGGGTGGATAGTTGTGGAAATCATTGTCGACCAACGCTGACTAGCAATACCAGACAGACAGACAGACAGATAGATTTCCTGTAGCTTTGGATTTATGGATCTTGTGAACTGTCACTTTTTCCTCTAAGTTACAGTTCTTGTTTAGGAGTTACAGTTATTGGACGGCAAAGGACGTTCCTTCCAGGTCATCTCTAACTGTCGTTATCGCCTTCTTCTTCTTCTACTTCTGTAACTCCCTGGAACTGCGAGCTGGTGTTCTTTGCAGCCGATGCGATGAAGCTGTTGAGGCGCAGCGTCGATTCGGATTGGAAGCGGATCAAGGCGGCTTCAGTCCCTGAGTGAAATCTAAGCGAGTGTGCAAATACTTCTTTAGCAGGCTCCACTATCCTGGGGACCATGGTGATCCCTGTCCTGTTAGTCTGACTAAGGCTGTTACTGTGGGAAGGGGGGTACTAACTGAGAGATGGGACAGGAACTTGATCAGCAACAATCACCATTATATAAAGGTGAAAAGGTAAAGGTAACCCTGTCATGCCTTAGAGGCACATAGGGGTATGGTGTTAGTGCCTATATTTTCCTTGACCTGTCAGCACACTAGAGGGTGATATGGTCAGTATCACGCCTGGCTGCCTTTTCCTTCCCCAACTTCAGAAGAAGTCAGGTACCCATTTCAACATATATATATCTATATATATATACATATATATATATGATTATATATATACATATATATGTATGTATATATATATAAATGCTGCCATAACGTACACATATGTACGTCTAGTATTCATACGCCACAAATAAAAACAATTTTTCTTCTATTGATCATCAATTTGGAAGACTTCAATTTTCCGGATTTTTTAGATTTCTTTTCAAGGACAAAATTCTAGTTAATTGGACTATACAATTATTTACGAAAAAAAGGGGAGGGGAGGGGGAAAGAGAGATTAATACATGGTACCCGCGCATTATTAGTTATTCTAATATATTTATTGTTAAATGTTGTACTTCTTAATCCCACTCATACTTAAGATGCGTGCAATATGTGTACACAGTGTGTTGTACTAGTCATATCTGCTAAGAATAATACCAGGTTCTGTTACATATTCGGACTCCCGGATATTTTGGATGATTATTCCCCGTTAGTTCAAGAGGTCGCCTCCCTTAGTACTTCAAGAGTTCACGAGGATAATTAACGTAATACTCGCTTAGGAATATAAACAAAAATGTAAAGTATAAAAAACCTGCAACAGGGACAAAAGTAAACTTACAGCTGGTGATATGTAGCAGTAGTAGTAGTAGTAGTAGTAGTAGTAGTAGTAGTAGTAGTGCTGGTGGTGGTGGTGGTGGTGATGGTATTAGTAGTAGTAATAGTGGTAGTAGAAGTAGTAGCAGTAGTAGTGGTAGTAGTAGTGGTGGTAGTAGTAGCAGCAGTAGTAGTAGTAGTAGTAGTAGTAGTAGTAGTAGTGGTAGTGGTAGTAGTAGTAGTAGTAGTAGTAGTGGTAGTGGTAGTAGCAGTAGTAGTGTAGTAGTAGTAGTAGTAGTAGTAGTATAGTAGTAGTGTAGTGGTAGTAGTAGTAGTAGTAGTAGTAGTAGTAGTAGTAGTAGTAGTAGTAGTATAGTGGTAGTAGCAGTAGTAGTAGTGTAGTAGTAGTATAGTAGTAGTAGTATAGTGGTAGTGGTAGTAGCAGTAGTAGTAGTAGTAGTAGTAGTAGTGGTAGTAGTAGTAGTAGTAGTAGTGGTAGTGGTAGTAGCAGTAGTAGTAGTAGTAGTGGTAGTAGCAGTAGTAGTAGTAGTAGTAGTAGTAGTAGTGGTAGTGGTAGTAGCAGTGGTATTAGTAGTAGTAGTAGTAGTGGTAGTGGTAGTAGCAGTGGTATTAGTAGTAGTAGTAGTAGTAGTAGTAGTAGTGGTATTAGTAGTAGTAATAGTGGTAGTAGAGGTAGTAGCAGTAGTGGTGGTAGTAGTAGTGGTGGTAGTAGTAGCAGCAGTAGTAGTAGTAGTAGTAGTGGTAGTTGTAGTAGCAGTGGTATTAGTAGTAGTAGTGATAGCAACAGTAGTGTAGAAGTAGTAGCAGTAGTAGTGGTAGTGTTAGTGGTAATAGTAGTAGTGGTGATGATAATGATATGATAATGATGATGATGACATTACTAGTAGTAATAGAGCTGATAATAGCAGAGTAGCATGAATGGTGATATTAGTAGTGGTAGCAGTGATGGTAGTAGTAGTAGTAGTAGTAGCAGTAGTAGCAGTAGTAGCAGTAGTAGTAATAATGGTAGTGATAATAGTAGTAGTGTTGATGATGATGATGATGATAATGATAATGATGATGATGACATTACTAGTAGTAATAGAGGTAATAACAACAGATTAGCATAAGTGGTGATATTAGTAGTAATAGCAGTGACAGCAGTGGTAGTAGTAGTAGTAGTAGTAGTAGTAGTAGTAGTAGTAGTAGTAGTAGTAGTAGTAGTAGTAGCAGAACAAGCAGCAGTGATGATGTTGCTGTTAGCTGTAGTGCAGCTGATTATCCCAACTTCCAGCTCCGCCCTTAGAAACCAGGCCCTGACACTGACCATCATTTTCTTCTGGAACGTTTCCCCTCAAGCTCATTTTGTCATAACAGAACCCACGAGCTTCGGTCTCGACTGGAAAATGCTCTAAAAAAGAACCAACATTTTTTTTTGTTTGTTATCTCCAATCACATTTTGCTCTCAAATTCAGTTTTCTAATATTCCCTTTCTTCTTCCCTGCGTGAAGTTTGCCCAGTCTTTTGCTGTGTTTTTCTTGTTCTTCTACAGAATGCCACTTTTCATACGTCTCTTGCGCAAGTTTGTTTCGAACTAAATTATATCTCTACTAATTATATGACAAAGAAAACAAATGTAGCGTATTTACCTTAATTTGTCTTTCCCTCAGTCGACCAAGAATGCTGGAAAGAACACGCGCTGACACAATAAAAGGAAAAAAGAAATTGTTCTTCAGAACTAGAGTACACAAAAATCCCAGACGTACTGTACACAGCTGTCTTCACACTTTGTCCAGTCATAACTTCACGGCCGGGCGCAGCTGTTTCCAGACATGGTAGAGAGTGAGTGCTGTGGCCGCACATGCTATAAACGTGAGCGAAAGAAGAAAAAAAAAACCCAGGTTTCTCTCAGAAACTGGGCGGACTCGCTAAGCTTGTCCCAGGTCGTTCGTCTCGCCAATTTCTCACTCCCCCCCCCCCCCCTCTTTTTTTCCATATCAAGATACGGATCCGCTTAATTTTTCTGACAACGGCGAAGGTTGTAGTTTCTCACCCGTGATTTCACTGCTGACCCGTACATAAAAAAAAGTGTTTGCCTGACGTGACAGTAAACATAGTTTCTATTCCTGGAGGCGGGCATCGCACATTTTCTACGCATTTGAAATCTTGACTTTTATAAGCACGAAACGAACAAATAAAACGTCTTCAGTGAATGTGTTGTTGAACTTGATGTGACATTAACATTTTTCTCATTTGATTTCACTCTATGAAATACACTCTACCTGGTGTAGCTCCGTATAAGACGAGATTGATTTTCACCAGGGTCATCTGTGTATTTCTTGGTACACTCACAAGAATATGCACTCAGCGCTTTGGAGCGTTTGACTCTGCGAGCAGATATTTTCAGATTTCGGAGGCTGTTGCCTAAGGCAAGTGTCAGGTGCCAGATTTTACCTCAAAGATGACTGGAGGGCGAGGAGAACCTGTCTACAAGATTAAGAAAATATGCCCCAGGCGAATTCGGATGTTTCGATCTCTTAGCAAGGCGCTTACACTGACACAGAGGGAGCCAACGCCTTCTCTTTTGAGAAAAAGAAGAAGAAGAAGAAGAAGACCTACATTCTCTCTAATGGAAGTCTCATAAAACTAGTAATTCCCAAACATTTTTTTTTGTTGGTCTCGTACCCCTAAAACCGACAATAATTCGCTGAGGTTCCTTGAGTTATATCCCACCCAACCCCACACCCCCAACCACACACACATTCCGGATACTAGCTATTATTGTTTTTAATATTAACGCATTTTGTATTTCTAACAGTGCACATAATCTATACGTGCTCCATGAACCTGTACCCCATCTCTTTACGTCCACACAAGGAGTCCGTATACCACATTTTGGTAACCACTGAGCTAAACTATTACAAAAAATAAATTGTAAAAAAAAAAACTGCTGAAGACGTTTACAAGAACCGAGATTATGTCGTCCATCGCAGTTTCTTTCCCATCTTTCTGTTTTAAATATGTACTTGGCGACATTCATACTTTCTTTCTGTCTTTCTCCCTATTAGTATTTTTCCCCTTCTTCTTTCCATACTCTGTCTTTCTATCTTAATCTATCTATATTTCCTTCTCTCTCTCCCCCTCCCCTCAATTTCTCTCTCTCTCTCTCTCTTTCTTTTATCACCCATTGCCTAGTCGAGCTTAGTTTATTTGAGTTTTCCCAGCATCTATCGTAGCATATGTTGTGCAGCTCTGCTTTCTCTTCCTTTTCTCTTTTCAAAATCCACTACTCTGGATCTCTGGATCTCTTATTCCTCGTCCTTTCCTAATTCCCCCGGGGATTTCCGTGCTAAAAAAAGAAAAAAAGTTCATGCACAACTTCTGCACTAGGTATATGGATGAACAACACATTAAGACGTTTCTCTTTGTAAAGTTCTGTGTTGACTGAGAAAGAGGGGCCAGATAAGAGATGGGGCATAGAGAATAGAAAATCTTCCCACGGAAATAAGCAAAATCTTCTTGCAAGAGAGAAGTAAAAGTCTTCTCTCAGAGAAGTAATATCTTCCCACGGGCAGAATATCTTCCTACGGAGAGAAGTAATATCTTCATACGGACAGAATATCTTCCCACGGGCAGAATATCTTCCTACGGAGAGAAGTAATATCTTCATACGGACAGAATATCTTCCCACGGGCAGAATATCTTTCTACGGAGAAGTAAAATCTTCCTACAAAGAGAAGTAAAATCTTCCTATGAAGAGAAGTAAAATCTTCCTACAGAGAGAAGTAAAGTACTCATATGAAGAGAAGTAATCTTCCTGCAGAGAGAAGTAAAATCTTCCTATGAAGGGAAGTAAAATCTTCCTGCAGAAAGAAGTAAAATCTCCCTATGGAGAGAAGTTAAATCTTCCTACAGAGAGAAGTTAAATCTTCCTTCAGATAAAAGTAATATCTTCCAACAGAGAGAAGTAAAATCTTCCTACAGAGAGAAGTAAAATCTTCCTACAGAAAGAAGTAAAATCTTCCTACAGTACATGTAAGAAATCTTGTCTCGGCCAACAGCTCTAAAACAGAAGCTCTCTTCCTTTTGCACCTACTGCTCTTGCCTTGTTAGAAAACATTCTTGTAGATTACACAATAAACAGAGGAAAGTCGACCGCAAAATGTCACAGCATGTGAGGTCCAATCAGAGAGCTTACAGACCAGACAAGGTACCATCTTTGGAGGTCTGAAAAAGATCAACCAGAAAACCAAATGCATAATATTCGGAAGCAATGCCTCGAAGTGTCTTACCATATGGGAGCGAATGCTAGAAAATGACACGGACAACCGCACGTAGACACCTTCCAAATGAAGTGTGTGCACAGGATAAATGAAGTGTTCTGGCGAGACAGCATGAGCGATGATGTCTTATTAGGAGAGACAGACATGACACCGGTTTCGGGAGTGACTGAAAGAAGGAGGTGGCAACGGATTGGCCACATTATGAGAATGACAGACGATTTTTACTGCAAACAGCTTTGATCTGGGACTCCACGGGGTGTTGTTGGGGGGGGGGGGGGGGGGAGACCAAAGGGACATCAGACGTACGGCAGAGAGAATGCTGGTATACAAAGAAAATATGAAAAGAAAAACTGGTATATGGAAAATAGACAGAAAAGATACCAAAGGACAGACAAAAGTAGACATCTCTTGGTACAAGCACCTCCGTGTGTCTTAGCACCTGAAGGGACGAGAGAGAGTGGCGGGGGGGGGGAGAAAGAGCGAAATATATATATATATATAGAGAGAGAGAGAGAAAGAGAGAGAGCGAAAAAGAGAGAGAGCGAGAAAGTGAGGAGACAGCGACAGCGAGAGAGAAAGAGAGAGATAGAGAGTGAGGAGACAACGAGAACGAGAGAGAAAGAGAGAGAGTGAGGAGACAATGAGAGCGAGAGACAACGAGAGAGAGAGAGAAGAGAGTGAGGAGACAATGAGAGAGAGAGTGAGGAGACAACGAGAGCGAGAGAGAAAGAGAGAGAGTGAGGAGACAACGAGAGCGAGAGAGAAAGAGAGAGAGAGTGAGGAGACAACGAGAGCGAGAGAGAAAGAGAGAGAGTGAGGAGACAACGAGAACGAGAGAGAAAGAGAGAGAGAGTGAGGAGACAACGAGAACGAGAGAGAAAGAGAGAGAGAGTGAGGAGACAACGAGAACGAGAGAGAAAGAGAGAGAGAGTGAGGAGACAACGAGAACGAGAGAGAGAGAGAGTGAGGAGACAACGAGAGAGAAAGAGAGAGAGAGTGAGGAGACAACGAGAGCGAGAGAGAGAGAGAGAGAGAGAGCGAGACTGAGGTAGAAAGAGAATGAATGAACGAACGAACGAACATACTTTATTTTCAAAGGGTTAAGAACTGGGAACGCAGACCCGTCTGACATTCTGCCCTTCATCTTACAGCTTTCACTCAGTCACAGTCATTCAGCATTTGTTAATGAGCATAATAATCATGAAGATACATTAAATGATTACATAAATAAATAATAAACTTATCTCATGTCCAAACTCTCTACACTCTGATTTATGCAACAACATGAAATAAAATTGCATTCTTACATTCATTCAAAACTAACAAATTTATATAAAAGCAGTATTTAAAAATAATGCACCCACGAATGATGCAGATGATGATGTGAAAGACGACTTCTATCACCAACTACAACAAATCATCAACAAAGTCCCTAAACACGACATCCTGATTGCTATGGGGGACTTCAATGCTAAGGTAGGGAAGGATAATACCGACGTTGAAAAAGTGATGGGGAAAGAAGGAATTGACATGGTTAATCAGAATGGAGAAAGGTTAATTGAAGTATGTCTAACAGAGGGCATGGTCATTGGAGGCACAATATTCCCACACAAAGAGATACATAAAACAACGTAGATATCTCCAGATAATAGAACTAGAAACCAGATAGACCATTTTTGTATTAGAAAGCAATACAGAACATCTCTCATGGATGTAAGGGCATATAGGGGTGCAGATGTCAACAGTGATCACAACCTGTGCATAGGGAAAATAAAACTAAAACTGAAAAGTCAACACAAGAAATCAGTACACAGAAAGATAAACAGCCACAGCCTACAAGAAGAAAATACTAACATTAATTTCAATCAGGAACTTGCCAATCATTCCAAAACACCCAGTGAGGTTGAGTAAATAGGTATAGATGAGTTATGGAATTCTTACAGCACAGCCATAATCACAGCAGCAAAAGTAAGCGCTGGATTGGAAAAACCAAATAGAAAAGCATGGATATCAGATAAAACTGGAAGTATATACATGAAAGACGAGCAGTAAAATTAGACATGTTGAATGCAAAAGCAGATCATGAAAGAGATTCAGCAAAAGCAAAATACAAAGAAATAGACAAGAAAGTAAAAAGTTCAGCTAGAAGGGATAAAAGAGAATACATAGACAATATGGCGAAAGAAGCAGAAAAAGCAGCAAAAACAGGAGACAGCAAAACTTTATATAACATACAAAAGAGGCTAACAGGTACTATTACATCTAAAGAAAGACCAATCCTTAGCAAAACTGGAACACTATTAACATCAAATAAAGACCAAAAGCAAAGATGGGCTGAACACTTCCAAGAAATACTTAATCGACCACACCCAAAAGAATTGTTAAACCTTGAAACTGACTTACCAGCCCCACAACTAAATGTCAACCTAGATGAAATTAAATTGCATGAAATTGAAACAGCAGTGAATTAATGGCTAACAACAAAGCTGCAGGTGAAGATGAAATAACAGCCGAGATGCTAAAAGCTATCAAGTGACAACATGAGACAACTACAGAGAATGTTTAACAAGATTTGGAAAGAAGAAAAGGTCCTTCTAATTGGAAGAAAGGAATCATTGTTAAAATACCAAAAAAGGGCAACCTTAGTGACTGTAACAACTGGAGAGGATAACCTTAATATCAGTTGTGTCAAAAGTATTTTGCAAGGTCATTTTGAATAGACTCAAAGATATAGTGGATACTGCAATGAGAGAAGAACAAGCAGGATTTCGAAAAGGGAGAAGCTGTCTACCAGATCTTTACTCTCAGAATAATACTTGAAGAACATATTGAAAAGCAGAAACCATTAATACTGAACTTCATAGATTTTAAAAAGGCATTTGATAGCATACACAGAGATTCATTATGGAGAATTTTATGTCTATATGGAATACCATCTAAAATTGTCAACATCATTAAGGACTTATACAATGGATATGTTTGTGCAGTCAAGACAGAAGAAGGGATGAGTGAATGGTTCCAGATTGAAACAGGCGTGAAACAAGGATGTATACTGTCTCCTTTACTTTTTGGAATAGACTTCATAATGAAAAAATGCTGCACAGGTAACACAGGTATTGACTGGGTACATGGGACCCAACTAGAAGATCTTGATTTTGCTGATGACATAACTCTTATCAGTAATAATGTGAATTCCATGCAAGAAAAAACAGATAGCCTGTCTTCACTGGCTAGCAAAATAGGACTTGAAATTAACAAGGACAAAACAAAAATAATGAAAATTCCATCAATCAAATGGAAAAATACACATAGAAGGGACAGATATTGAAGAAGTCAATCAATTTGCATACCTTGGCAGCTACATAGACCAGGATGGTGACACTAGAAAGGAAGTTAGGATCAGAATTGCAAAAGCAGCATCAATCTTCAAGAATCTTGAGAACATATGGAATTCAAAAGTTATAAGCACAAAAACCAAGTTAAGACTATTCAATTCAAATGTAATATCCACCCTCATTTATGCATGCGAAAGCTGGAAAACAACTAAAGAAATAGACAAGAAATTAGACTCTTTTGAAAACAAATGCCTAAGGAAAATACTCGGCATCAAGTGGAATGAATTCAAGAACAATGCAGAGATAAGACAGATGACTGAACAACAACCAGTTTCATGGGTGATCAGGAAAAGGAGATGGACATATGTTGGTCACTTGATGAGAAGAAATGATCAGAGAATCCCAAAACAAGCTATCAAGTGGAACACAACAGGCCGAAGAAAAAGAGGCAGACCGCGTGAAACTCTGAAGAGGACATTATTAAGAGAGGCCAAATTAACAGGCATAAAATCCTTTGATGAGGTTGAAAGACTCGCCGAAGACAGGAAAAATTGGCGAACTACTTTGCGAGCCCTATGTGACGTTTAACGGCACGGGAAGGATATAAGATATAAGATAAGTATTTTAAAAAATTACAACACTCAAGCCATACTTTAAACTACTTTAAACTATGCTTAGGGAGGCATATAGTCCATATCAAACAGATGTTGGCAAAGTTTTAAGTTATAAGAACTTTATATAAGTTATAAGATTTATTTTCACTAACATTCTCTATATGTGAAGTTCCAGGATGGAGCTGTAGTGTTGTTGTTGGTGAAATTATTAATTTCTGTCTTGTAATGAGCGCGGATTTTGTTTTGCTGGTGTTTATGAGCATTCTGTTGTTGTTGCTCCAGTTAGTTAGATTGTTTATTTCAATTTGAAGAGCTGATTCAAGGTTAATACAGTCATTGTCACTAGTGTAAACTGTGCAGTCATCTGCAAAGAGGTCACAAGATGATTTTTTGAGATGAAGTGGAAGATCATTGATGTAGATCGTAAACAGGAGAGGACCAAGAATAGATCCCTGTGGAACGCTATTATCAACCACAGATGAACTTGACTTAGAGTTTTTGAGGCAAACTATCTGCTGTCTGTTGGAAAGAAAAGATGTAATAAATTTTATCAAGTCTATAAGTTTCAAGCTTTCTAACTAGCATTTCATTGTCAATCATGTCAAATGCGTTTTTACAGTCAACAAAGACAGCACCACATAATTTATCATCGTTATATTAGATAACCAACATTCTGTCAGCTTTGTGAGAGCTGTGTGGCAGGAATGTTTCGGCCTAAAACCTGACTGACAGTCAACAATCAAATCATTTTCTTGCAGGTTTTTTTTTGTATGTTTTTCTAGGGGTTTAGACAAAGTCGATAGAATGGAAATTTGTCTATAACTTGAGGGATTTTTCTCCGAACCAGATTTAAAAAGGGGATATATTTTTGCAATTTTAAAAGCCTGAGGAAAATGACACTATACAATGCACTGATTGTAAATGTATGTTAGTGTATCTGTAATTACTGGGGCTGGGTAGCGTAATATCTTGTTGCTGAATTCATCAAGTCCTGCTGTGTTGTTGTTCTTCAAAGATAAAAGATAATTGTAAACTTCACTAACTGACATGAAAGAAATACTGGCTTGCTTTGGAGTTGCACATTTGCTACCTATAAATTTGTTTAATTCTCTTAATCCAAAGTAGGGGTTGTTAGTTAAGATTTTAAGATATTGACTTCTTCTCTGAAGTGATTGTTGAACTCTTCACATGCGGGCATATAATTATAACTCTGCAGGTCAGACTGTTTTCTCTTGTTTGCTAGAATGTTAATTGCTTTCCAGACAGACTTACTGTTTGATTTATTCTGAACTAGGTTCCTGAAGTAATTTCTATTTTCTTGCCTAATTAAATACTGACCTCTATTTCTAAGTAATCGGTAGCTAGTGAATTTCTTAATTTTGTGGGCCTGATCCCTTTCCGTCATGACTTGCAATATCTCAGGTGTTATCCAGGGGGACTTCACTTGATGTTTAACTCTCACCTCTTTAATAGGAACATGCTTGTCAAATATATCCCTGAAGCCGTTTATCCAGTATTCCAGGGCCTTATAAGGGTCAGTTAGTTGGTACACATGATCTAGAGGTGCTGCTTGTAACTCTTTCAGAAATGATTTTAAGCTGAAGTTGCTAAAACTTCTAAATTTAATACTGGTATGTTTATTTTTGGAAATTTTCAAGCCATGTCGTGTCCATGTGCAACAGACCAGATAGTGATCACTCAGTGATGTGTGAGGGACTTTACATTCTATAACGTTTTCTGGCTGAGCTACATATATGTGATCTATTAGTGTGGATGATGTTTCAGTTACTCTGGTAGGTTCAGTGATAATTTGGGATAAATTGTATGATAAAACAATATCATTCCATATAACATCTGTTCGTCTGTAATTGATATTGAAATCTCCAAGAACAATTATATCCTGTAAATTAAAAGACAAAACACAATCCATCATACTTGTAAAGTGATCATACCACGACGCTGTTGCATTTGGATTGCGATACAGAAACCCGATTAAAATTGGGCTCTGCTTTGGAAGTCTGATTTCCAACCATATACATTCAATATCTTGTGTCTCAAGGTCTTTTCTACGGCAAGAGTGTATGGCTGTGGTGACATATACAACTAATCCTGTCTCAAGCTTCCTAGCAGGGTCACGTCAAAGTAAATTATAACCGTCTATCCTAATGTCTTCGTCAGTTATATTTTTGTTCAGACGACTTTCTGAAAAGCCAAAGACACAGAAGATTAATTATATTAGTTGCCTCGGGAAGCTTCCATAACAGGTGGTAAATGTTTAAATGACCAATTCTGAGACCCTCCTTTCGTAGCCACTCATCAATTATCCGGGCCATTTTCTACGACTAGTAATGGTAAGGTTACAATGATAGATAATTGAATAACAAGATAGTTCATGAAATGTCACAGTTCCTATTGTCTGAACATCGGTGACATGTGTTGCTTGTGGATGACAGACATCATGAAGGCTTGGCTTAAAGTTGCTGGGCTGAATTGTATGAGATAATGTAAATCTTGATTCCACTGGGGTGGGTGTGGTAGATTCTGGGTTGTGTTAGCAGTAGCTCGCCTGGGTGGTTAGTGGTTGTGGTAGATTCTGGGTTGTGTTAGCAGTAGCTCGCCTGGGTGGTTGGTGGGTGTGGTAGATTCTGGGTTGTGTTAGCAGTAGTTTGCCTGGATGGTTGGGGCAGCCGAAAGGGAAGGGGCGGGAACATGAAGTCATATGATGAGGATGAGTCATATGGAGAGGATAGGTCACATGGAGAGGATAAAGGAGCTGGAGTTGGAGTTGGAGTTGGTATTGATGCAGGTGGTGAGGTTTTGGAGGACACAGGGGGTGGGGGGGGGGGAGTTGAGTAACCAGAGAAGAGATGGTCTCCCGTGTGTTACGGGTTTTTACTTGTCTTCGCTGCTTTAGGTTGCCTGACGGTGGCACCCTACCCTGCTTTATGTTGCCTGACGGTGGCACTCTGTCCTGCTTTATGTTGCCTGACGGTGGCACTCTGTCCTGCTTTATGTTGCCTGACGGTGGCACTCTGTCCTGCTTTATGTTGCCTGACGGTGGCACTCTGTCCTGCTTTATGTTGCCTGACGGTGGCACTCTGCCCTGCTTTATGTTGCCTGACGGTGGCACCCTGCCCTGCTGTGTTCGAGCGGGGTACTTGATATTTTTAGCTAGTATGCTAGTACCAATCTTGTTGGTGTGGATCTGGTCACGATAAAGTCTTTTCTTAGGAGCTCCAGACTCCGAAGAGAAGAACAGGGTGTTATCGATGAAACTGAAGTTGTTTTGTTGGCACTGTGTGCTGAGAATTCTGTTGTTGTATGCCAAGCGACGCCCAGCACCAGAGTAGGCAGGTATGATTGAGGATATGAAGATTGACGTGTTTGGACATTTTTTTTTTAAATTGTCGACATCAGGACATGAAGATCGTAGGGTCTGAGAGTCAAACCATTCATGCTGTCATAGATGCCAACATGAACTGTTGTTCTCATGATCTTTGGGTCGACGTTCAAGCTTCTCAGTGTTCCTATTATTTTCATGATATCAGCCCCTGGTACTGGAATCACTGAGACTATGTCCTCCGCTGAGATGGACAACCGGTCAGCATATATTCCTTTCATTAGGGAGTCTCCAATCTCCAGATGATTAGTGTTTTCTTTGATGTGGAAGTTGTGCTGGTGACTGGGATGGTGCTGGTGACTGGGATGGTGCTGGTGGTGATTTCGATTTGGAGACTACTGAGAGGAATGCTTGTGAACCATGTCTGTTTTTGGTGATATAGGCACCCGTTGACTGCTTGTTGCTGAACTGTCCTGCAAAACTTCAAACCTGTTGCTATTGTGTACATCGACGGGGTACATTGCGTTGACTACTTTCAGTTCTTCTGATGATTCTTGACTGCGCTGTCTGGACGCAAGCTCAATCTCCTGTCGGGATTTACTTGATGAGCTCGGTGACGGTGGCTCAGCTTGTGATTGTGTCCCCTGATTTATTTGATGAGCTCGCTGACGGTGGCCCAGCTTGTGATTGTGTCCCCTGATTTGGGTCACTTTATCTGTAGAAACTTTCTCGACGCTGTTTTCTTGAATGTTATTTTGGCTGAGAGTTTCTGACCGCATCAAATCAATAAGACATTTCATGCTTTGGTTTTCCTCTCTGAGAGTCATGATTTCTCTCCTGAGACTGTCATTTTCGCTGCTGAGAGACTGTTTTATTTCGGCAATTATGTCCTTGAGAGGAAGAGCGAGAATGAGGAGACAGCGAGATCAAGAGAGAAAGAGAGAGAGGGTGAGGAAGCGAGATTGAGAGAGAAAGGGAGAGAGAGAGGGTGATGAAACAGCGAGATTGAAAGAGAAAGGGAGAGGGTGAGGAAACAGCGAGATTGAGAGAGAAAGAGAGAGGATGAGGAAACAGAGAGATTGAGAAAGAGAGAGGGGGTAAGGAAACAGCGAGATTGAGAGAGAAAGAACAGGAGAGAGAGAGTGAGGAAACAGCGAGATTGAGAGAGAAAGAACAGGAGAGAGAGGGTGATGAAACAGCGAAATTGAAAGAGAGAGGGTGAGGAAACAGCGAGATTGAGAGAGAGAGAGAGAGAGAGGGTAAGGAAACAGCGAGATTGAGAGAGAAAGAACAGGAGAGAGAGGGTGAGGAAACAGCGAGATTGAGAGAGAGGGTGATGAAACAGCGAAATTGAGAGAGAAAGAACAGGAGAGAGAGGGTGATGAAACAGCAAGATCGAGAGAGAAAGAGAGAGAGAGAGTTATGAAACAGCGAGATTGAGAGAGAAAGAGAGAGAGGGTGAGGAAACAGCGAGATTGAGAGAGAAAGAGAGAGGGTGAGGAAACGGAGAGATTGAGAGAGAGAGGGTGAGGAAACAGCGAGATTGAGAGAGAAAGAACAGGAGAGAGAGAGGGTGAGGAAACAGAGAGATTGAGAGAGAGAGAGAGGATATGAAACAGCGAGATTGAGAGAGAGAGAAGGAGAGAGCGAGACGGGAGAAACCCCGAAACACAAACCACACCACCACAAGTTCCGAAAAGAACAAAGTAGAGAATACAAGCCCATCTACATACAAGGAAGGGGGGAGGGGTAAAGACTTTGTCCGATGAGGCAATCAGCGACCCATTAGCTAATATGCCAGCGTCAGGGTTAGCGAACCATAGCTGACCAAGACTCTGTCCCACCTGTTACCCCCAATAACAAGCCTAGCCTGGTTAACGAGGCAGGGATCGCCAGTCCCCATGGTGGTGGAGTCTGCTAAAGAAGCATTGCATACCCCCCCCCCCCCCCGCTTTTTTAGCTGTGCTCCGGGACTTAAAAAAAAGTAGCCCCCGTAACTCGCTCTCACGCCGACACCATGCTGTACCTGAACATCTCTACAGCATCGACTGCAAAGAACACCAGCTCGCAGTTACAGGGAGATAGAGCAAGACAAGGCATGCAAGGAAGAGCTTACACACCCAACTCTGCACCTGCAGTAACGACTTCTACAATCAGAGTACAGCCATGCAGATCAGGAGACAAAGGCCCCAAACCTGCCCCAGGGAAACGGCAAGGACAGAAAACCATAGTACACGCATGAAGAGCTTCCGCTGACGACTGAATTCATGTAGGCCCCATTTCTTCTTGTCTGTATGACTGTGGAAAAGAAAGAAAGAAAGAAAAAGAAAGAAAGAAAGAAAGAAAAAGGAGAGGACGAAAGAGATTAAGAATGAAACAAAGAAAGAAAGAAACACCGAAAGAAAAAAACAGATTAAGAATGAAACAAAGAAAGAAAGGAAGAAACAACGAAAGAAAGAAAGAAAAAGGAGATGAAGAAAGAGATACAGAAAGAAGGAAAATAGAGAGAAAGAAAGAGATAAAGAAAGAAAGAAAGACAGACAGAAAAAGGAGAGGAAGAATGAGATTAAGAAAGAAAGAAGGAAATAAAAAGGACAGAAAGAGATAAAGAAAGAAAGAAAACGGAGAGAATAAAAGAGATTAAGAAAGGAAGAAAGAAACAGAAGAGCAAGCAAGAGAAAGAAAGAAATAAAGAATTACATTCACATCAAAAAAATAAAAACAAAACATTACCGGATTCAAAACAGACAATTATAAATGACAAGACATACTTTGTAAGACAACATAGGAGAGACAGAACACTACATCAGACACACTAAAAAACAAAAACAAAATTCTAATTCCAAAATTTCAACAAGAAATTGGACACTTGCATTTATCGGCTGCTATATTTCTTCCTTCGTCAAACTTCGTCTACTTCCTCACATATTTTTTTCCACTTTGCCATGCCTGCTCTTTCATTTCTTCATTTCTAATTTGTTGTTGTTGTTGTTGTTGTTATATTTGTTCCGTTATTAGAATGCTAAATTTTGAGTCTTAAACCACGACATTCGTTGTTGTCTAAATGTGTTTGTCTATGGTTTCTAGAGGTCTATACCATACAAAATTGAACTCTATGGTTTAGTTATACAATATAAAAATTGTTACTCTGTAGTTACTCAATATATAAATCGTTAAGGTGTTGTTATACAATATAAAAACTGTAGCATTGTGGTAATACAATATAACAACTGAACGCCGTAGTTATACATATAAAAACTGTTACCCGTAGTTAAACGATAAAAATTGTTACGCTGTAGTTACACAATATAAAAACTGTAACGCTGTAGTTATAAAATATTTAAAAAAAACTGTAGCGTTGTGGTAACACATATAAAAACTGTTACACGTAGTTAAACGATATAAAAATTGTTACGCTGTAGTTACACAATATAAAAACTGTAACCCTGTGGTAACACAATATTAAAAACTGTAGCGTTGTGGTAACACAAATAAAATTTTTACCATGTAATTAAACTATAATAAAAACTGTAATGCTGTAGTTACACAATATAAAAACTGTAACGCTGTAGTTACACAATATAAAAAACTGTAACGCTGTAGTTACACATATTAAAAACTGTAACGGTGTACTTACACAACATTAAAAACTGTAATGCTGTAGTTACACAATATAAAAACTGTAACGGTGTAGTACACAATATAAAAAATGCTTTAGTTACACAATAATAAACTGTAATGCTGTAGTTACACAACATAAAAACTGTAACGCTGTAGTTACAAAATATAAAAACTGTTACCATTAATTAAACGATAATAAAAACTGTTACCATGTAGTTAAACGATACAAAATCTGTTATGATGTAGTTACACAATTAAAAAAAACTGTAGCGCTGTAGTTACATAATATAAAAACTGTAACGCTGTAGTTACACAATATAAAAACTGTAAATCTGTAGTTACACAATATAAAAGCTATAACGCTGTAGTTACACAGTATAGAAAATATAGCTTTCTGGTAACACAGTATAAAAAAGCTGTAACGCTGCAGCTACACAATGTAAAAACTGTAGCGTTTTGGTAACATAATAAAAAAATTGTTAGGGAAACGGCAAGGACAGAAAACCATAGTACACGCATAAAGAGCTTCCGCTGACGACTGAATTCATGTAGGCCCCATTTCTTCTTGTCTGTATGACTGGGGAAAAGAATGAAAGAAAGAAAAAGAAAGAAAGAAAAAAAGAAAAAGAAAGAAAGAAAGAAAGAAAAAGGAGAGGACGAAAGAGATTAAGAATGAAACAAAGAAAGAAAGAAACACCGAAAGAAAAAAACAGATTAAGAATGAAACAAAGAAAGAAAGGAAGAAACAACGAAAGAAAGAAAGAAAAAGGAGAGGAAGAAAGAGATACAGAAAGAAGGAAAATAGAGAGAAAGAAAGAGATAAAGAAAGAAAGAAAGACAGACAGAAAAAGGAGAGGAAGAATGAGATTAAGAAAGAAAGAAGGAAATAAAAAGGACAGAAAGAGATAAAGAAAGAAAGAAAACGGAGAGAATAAAAGAGATTAAGAAAGGAAGAAAGAAAAAGAAGAGGAAGCAAGAAAAAGAAAGAAAGAAAGAATTACATTCACATCAGAAAAATAAAAACAAAACATTACCGGATTCAAAACAGACAATTATAAATGACAAGACATGCCTTGTAAGACAACATAGGAGAGACAGAGCACTACATCAGACACACTAAAAAACAAAAACAAAATTCTAATTCCAAAATTTCAACAAGAAATTGGACACTTACAGTTATCGGCTGCTATATTTCTTCCTTCGTCAAACTTCGTCTACTTCCTCACATATTTTTTTCCACTTTGCCATGCCTGCTTTTTCATTTCTTCATTTCTAATTTGTTGTTGTTGTTGTTGTTGTTATATTTGTTCCGTTATTAGAATGCTAAATTTTGAGTCTTAAACCACGACATTCGTTGTTGTCTAAATGTGTTTGTCTATGGTTTCTAGAGGTCTATACCATACAAAATTGAACTCTATGGTTTAGTTATACAATATAAAAATTGTTACTCTGTAGTTACTCAATATATAAATCGTTAAGGTGTTGTTATACAATATAAAAACTGTAGCATTGTGGTAATACAATATAACAACTGTAACGCCGTAGTTATACAATATAAAAACTGTTACCACGTAGTTAAACGATATAAAAATTGTTACGCTGTAGTTACACAATATAAAAAACTGTAACGCTGTAGTTATAAAATATTTTAAAAAAACTGTAGCGTTGTGGTAACACAATATAAAAACTGTTACCACGTAGTTAAACGATAATAAAAATTGTTACGCTGTAGTTACACAATATAAAAAAACTGTAACCCTGTGGTACACAATATTAAAACTGTAGCGTTGTGGTAACACAAAATAAAATTTTTACCATGTAATTAAACTATAATAAAAACTGTAATGCTGTAGTTACACAATATAAAAAACTGTAACGCTGTACTTACACAACATTAAAAACTGTAATGCTGTAGTTACACAATATTAAAAACTGTAACGGTGTACTTACACAACATTAAAAACTGTAATGCTGTAGTTACACGATATTAAAAACTGTAACGGTGTAGTTACACAATATAAAAAATGCTTTAGTTACACAATAATAAACTGTAATGCTGTAGTTACACAACATAAAAAACTGTAACGCTGTAGTTACAAAATATAAAAACTGTTACCATGTAATTAAACGATAATAAAAACTGTTACCATGTAGTTAAACGATACAAAATCTGTTATGATGTAGTTACACAATATAAAAAAACTGTAGCGCTGTAGTTACACAATATAAAACTGTAACGGTGTAGTTAAACAATATAAAAAACTGTAAATCTGTAGTTAAACAATATACAAACTATAACGCTGTAGTTACACAGTATAGAAAATATAGCTTTCTGGTAACACAGTATAAAAAAGCTGTAACGCTGCAGCTACACAATGTAAAAACTGTAGCGTTTTGGTAACATAATAAAAAAATTGTTACCATATAATTAAACGATAATAAAAACTGTTACGCTGTAGTTACACAATATAAAAAACTGTAAATCTGTAGTCACACAATAAAGAAAGCTGTAAAACTTTAGTTATACAATATAAAAACTGTAACACTGTGGTTACACAATATAAAAAACTGTAACGCTGTAGTTTGCAATATAAAAACTGTTACCTTGTAGTTAAACGATATAAAAACTTTTACGATGTATTTACAGAACATAAAAATTGTTACGGTATAGTTACACAATATAAAAACTGTAACGCTGTAGTTACATAGAACTGAGTAAAAACTGTAACGCTGTAGTAATACAATATAAAAACTGTTATCACGTAGTCAAACGATATAAAAACTGCAACGCTGTAGTTACACAATATAAAAGTTGTTACACCATAGTTATACAATATAAAAACTCTTACGCTGTAGTTATACGATATAAAAACTGAGGCACAAGTAAAGATAAAATCCCAATTTCCGTGTCACTGAGACACATGAGGATGCGGTGTTAGGCCCGTAATTTCAAGATATTCGGCACATGAAAGTGTTATATGGTCACATTTACCTTCCTCTTGTATATATTTTTAGAGACTGAGTGGACCCCCAAGGACATCATAATTATGTGAGTGTAATGAGAAAGAGACATATATATATATATATATATATATATATATATATATATATATATATATATCCTTCCCGTGCCGTTAAACGTCACATAGGGCTCGCAAAGTAGTTCGCCAATTTTTCCTGTCTTCGGCGAGTCTTTCAACCTCATCAAAGGATTTTATGCCTGTTAATTTGGCCTATATATATATATATTATATATATATATATATATATATATATATATATATATATATATATAATGAGGACTTTCTGGAGAGATCGCTTGTGTAAGAACATCACCACATCGTCAGCTGCAAACAATAACAACGAAAAAGCATACTTCCCCTTTCTTCTCTTTACCTCGATCCAGGAGAACAAATTGCCGACTAGAGCTAAACTTTGTCTACACGAAGCACAACACGCCATGAGAAAACATGGCTCCTGTACGGACGTCATATTATCACTGGTATTTGGGAGCTGGCCGAAGATACCGTCGGTATTCAGAACTGGGTGAAAATATCACTTTTATTTAGGAGTTTATGACATTATCTCCAAGTACTGGTTACTTCCAGGTCCTTACCTTGTCATAGCGGTCATAATTTAATACTGTTTTATCAGCACATACCAGTACTAGACCGCCAGCACCACTAGAGATTTTCAAGTACGTATTTCAGTTTGTAGGTATAAAATAATAATTAAGATTTATATATTTTGTTGGTATAAAAGAATTATGTGGGAGATACGGAAAGTAGATGTTTGACGTTCCTGTGATTAAAGTATAAGAAAGATTAAACATACCGTTGAAGTAAGATGAGAAAACACGAAATGTTGACATATTAAATTTACTTTTGCCTATATAAATCTTGTTATAAATTTATTTTAAATATGTTAATTGATACAAATATATCCATATACAAGAACATAATATTGAAGAAGGCTGGATAGTAACGAGGATTAAACAGAGAAAACTGAAATATTTTAGACACATTAAACGTCATGATAATTTAGAGAAGACCGTCTTGGAAGGGTACATAATGGGGAAAAGAAATAGAGGAAGACCAAGGTGAAGATGGCTGCAAAACATCGTTGATGATCTGCAAATGGATGCACCAGCAGCAGGGCGTCTTGCTTACAACCGAGAGGCCTACAGGAGAGCTGTTAGGGAGGCAAAGTCCCGCAAGGGACATGCAAACGACTGACTGATGTTAATTAACTCATTACAAGCCGAGCCAATAGTGATTTTTCGTTGGTCGAGACTCTCCGTTTTGGACGGCCCTTACTATTTTAATCTTCTTCTTCTGCTTCTTAGTTCAGCCTCATATGCTCGGCTTTCTAAACAGGGAGGTGGGTTGCCTCCATGAATCCTGCTGTCAGCAGGTCTTCGTTAGAACCCGAGTTTCTCCTCCGCGCTTCTCTCCCGGGGCTAGACCTGGAGTCTTAGGTCTTTAGGTCTCTGTATGTAGTGCAGGTCTATGTGTTTAGGAGTCTGGGGGCCGTTTTTGGCACATGCATTGGGGCTGTTGGCACAGCCTTTATCTTGCGGAGATGAGCGTTGAGTCTGCAGTGTCCGGTTCGTAGCCTGAAGATTATGATTTGTTGTTTGTTTGTATAGTCTTATTATTGGGTCCTATGGGTTATCCGGTGTTAGACTTCTGCCTCCATATGTTTTGGTATTTCCTGTTAACCAGTGTTTCCGCTTCCTTTTTCTGTGATATTATGTGCCTGAATTGTTCTTTCTTTGTGGCTTCCTTTGATAGCCTATCGCCTGTTTTCATTTCCAGCAATGCCTCCGTGTGCGTGGGATCCACTGTAGCGCTATCCTGTTTGTCGTCGAGACCCGATTTAGTTTCTCTATTACATCCCTTTTTAGAAGGTTCTCTGTTACATCTCGTGTAGCACTGAGGGCTGTTTGACTCCCGCGTTATACAAGAAAGCCATGTTTGTGTCTTTGGGTCGTTTTCCTCCATAAGAGAGTTCTGATGAAACTGGTTGTTCTTTTTTTAACCTCTGAACCCAGATTACTCATATAATGTCAGATTAGATAAGTGTATGGACGTCTGTGTGGCAAAATGGTTAGTGCATTAGTCTCTCATGGCGAAGGTCGGGGTGGTTCGAATCCAGCCGGAAAGGGGGGGGGGGCCAGTCACCCAGCTGTAGAAATGGGTACCTGACTTCTTTTGGAGTTGGAGGAGGGAAAGGCGGCCAGGCGTGATGCTGACCACATCATCCTCTAGTGTGTCGACAAGTCAAGGAAAGGATGGACATTAGCACCATATCCCCTACGAGCCTCTAAGGCATGACAAGGGTACCCTACTTAAGCCAGCGTACGCTACATTATGTTTATGTACATAATAAAGAGCCTTGGCGTAGATTCGGCTGTGACAAGACAAAACTGAGAGTGGAAACTGAATAGAGTCAAGCGGGGGGTAACTCTAATATGCGTGTTTTAATTCTTACATCTGTAACTAAAGATGGAGACCGGCTAGCGTAGTGGTTAGAGCACTCGTCAGCAACAGAGTGATCGAAGGTTCGAATCCCCAGCTGATCGGGATTTTTTTTCCCGACCATTACGGCCCCGAGGTCGACCCAGCCTCGTAAAATGGGTACCAGAAAAAATC
Source organism: Achatina immaculata (assembly GCA_009760885.1). NCBI lineage: Eukaryota > Metazoa > Mollusca > Gastropoda > Stylommatophora > Achatinidae > Lissachatina > Lissachatina immaculata. The sequence goes on from CM019713.1 coordinate 11,225,532, forward strand.
TGGGAAGGAAAGGCAGCGAGGAAAGGAACTGGCCGCCCTACCTTATACGCTGATGGCCCAGCATAATGAGGTCTCTAACACTTCATCCGCTACGGCATTTGCTATGGGACTACATTTACCTATAACTAAAGAGGCCTAGAGGTAAACAGGAACAAAACAGAGACAACGGCAAACGTCGAAAAGAATAAACGAACCAAAGTAGTAACATACTTTCAGATGGGAAGACACTGACACAAGTAAATAAATTCAGTTACCTTGGAACAACTTACAACAGCTGATGGTAAGTATACAGAATGAAATAAAATCACGAATAAGTAAGACAAGAACAAAAGCAAATTTTTAAGACATGAGGAAGATACTAACAAATAAGATGTCCCTAAAAGCGAGGAAAATAGTAATACAATGACATACAGAAACTCTGACAGTCAATTTTTAAAAAAAAATGACAAAGAAACTGGAAGCAACATGTGACAGTATGAGTGGGGTAAGTGAGAGATGACAGAAGAGTACATGCAAAACATCGTTGATGATCTGCAAATGGATGCACCAGCAGCAGGGCGTCTTGCTTACAACCGAGAGGCCTACAGGAGAGCTGTTAGGGAGGCAAAGTCCGCAAGGGACATGCAAACGACTGACTGATGTTAATTAACTCATTACAAGCCGAGCCAATAGTGATTTTTCGTTGGTCGAGACTCTCCGTTTTGGACGGCCCTTACTATTTTAATCTTCTTCTTCTGCTTCTTAGTTCAGCCTCATATGCTCGGCTTTCTAAACAGGGAGGTGGGTTGCCTCCATGAATCCTGCTGTCAGCAGGTCTTCGTTAGAACCGAGTTTCTCCTCCGCGCTTCTCTCCCGGGCTAGACCTGGAGTCTTAGGTCTTTAGGTCTCTGTATGTAGTGCAGGTCTATGTGTTTAGGAGTCTGGGGGCCGTTTTTGGCACATGCATTGGGGCTGTTGGCACAGCCTTTATCTTGCGGAGATGAGCGTTGAGTCTGCAGTGTCCGGTTCGTAGCCTGAAGATTATGATTTGTTGTTTGTTTGTATAGTCTTATTATTGGGTCCTATGGGTTATCCGGTGTTAGACTTCTGCCTCCATATGTTTTGGTATTTCCTGTTAACCAGTGTTTCCGCTTCCTTTTCTGTGATATTATGTGCCTGAATTGTTCTTTCTTTGTGCCTCCCTTTGATAGTCTATTGCCTGTTTTCATTTCCAGCAATGCCTCCGTGTGCGTGGGATCCACTGTAGCGCTATCCTGTTTGTCGTCGAGACCCGATTTAGTTTCTCTATTACATCCCTTTTTAGAAGGTTCTCTGTTACATCTCGTGTAGCACTGAGGGCTGTTTGACTCCCGCGTTATACAAGAAAGCCATGTTTGTGTCTTTGGGTCGTTTTCCTCCATAAGAGAGTTCTGATGAAACTGGTTGTTCTTTTTTTAACCTCTGAACCCAGATTACTCATATAATGTCAGATTAGATAAGTGTATGGACGTCTGTGTGGCAAAATGGTTAGTGCATTAGTCTCTCATGGCGAAGGTCGGGGTGGTTCGAATCCAGCCGGAAAGGGGGGGGGGCCAGTCACCCAGCTGTAGAAATGGGTACCTGACTTCTTTTGGAGTTGGAGGAGGGAAAGGCGGCCAGGCGTGATGCTGACCACATCATCCTCTAGTGTGTCGACAAGTCAAGGAAAGGATGGACATTAGCACCATATCCCCTACGAGCCTCTAAGGCATGACAAGGGTACCCTACTTAAGCCAGCGTATGCTACATTATGTTTCTGTACATAATAAAGAGCCTTGGCGTAGATTCGGCGTGTGACAAGACAAAACTGAGAGTAGAAACTGAATAGAGTCAGGCGGGGGTAACTCTAATATGCGTGTTTTAATTCTTACATCTGTAACTAAAGATGGAGACCGGCTAGCGTAGTGGTTAGAGCAACAGAGTGATCGAAGGTTCGAATCCCCAGCTGATCGGGATTTTTTTTTCCCGACCATTACGGCCCCGAGGTCGACCCAGCCTCGTAAAATAGGTATCAGAGAAAATCTGGGAAGGAAAGGCAGCGAGGAAAGTAACTGGCCACCCTACCTTATACACTGACGGCCCAGCATAATGAGGTCTCTAACGCTTCATCCCCTACGGCATTTGCTATGGGACTACATTTACCTATAACTAAAGAGGCCTAGAGGTAAACAGGAACAAAACAGAGACAACGGCAAACGTCGAAAAGAATAAACGAACCAAAGTAGTAACATACTTTCAGATGGGAAGACACTGACACAAGTAAATAAATTCAGTTACCTTGGAACAACTTACAACAGCTGATGGTAAGTATACAGAATGAAATAAAATCAAGATTAAGTAAGACAAGAACAAAAGCAAATTTTTAAGACATGAGGAAGATACTAACAAATAAGATGTCTCTAAAAGCGAGGAAAAGAGTAATACAATGACATACAGAAACTCTGACAGTCAATTAAAAAAAAAATGACAAAGAAACTGGAAGCAACATGTGACAATATGAGTGGGGTAAGTGAAGAGATGACAGAAGAGTACATACAAAACTGTGCACAGGAAGCCACGGGTGGCAGACTAAGCGGGAATTACAAACTGAGTACCAACAAGTTAGTAATAAGAAAAGGGACAGAATAGCGACGACAGAGTTAGAGATTACACTTAGAAGAAAGAGACTTGGAGACGTAGAGACGGGGCACGCACACACACAGAACAAGACAGGAGGGACACCTAGACTGAGAGAGAGACAAGAAGGACAGATCGACAATAGACGCGGAAAGGAAAAGGAATTAGAGTCACTGAACAATGTTATTGCTGATTCACCAATAAAGAAGTTGAATTGTGACCGCTTGGCAGTTTATCTATAATTCCTTCTCCTTTCCCGTCTGTTGTCGATCTGCTCTTCTTGTCTCTCTCTGTCTAGATGTTCCCCCCCCCCCCTTTCCCCCCTCGTCTTGTTCTGTGTGTGCGTGTCCCGTCTCTACGTCTCCAAGTCTTTTCTCTAAGTGTAATCTCTAACTCTGTCGTCACTATTCTGTTCCTTTTCTTATTACTAACTAGTTGGTGCTCAGTTTGTAATTCCCAGCTTAGTCTGTTACCCCGTGCCTTCCTGTACACTGTTTTGTATGTACTCTTCTGTCAATGGTTCTGTCACTCCCCTCACTTACTCCACTCACACTGTCACACAACAGAAATGTGTGGTTTTTGTAGAAAGATGAAACACTCTGGGCAGGTGGAAAAAAAAACAAATAAAGAGGTCCCCAAAGAAGTCTCAGAACAACAGAAACTAGGTAAAATTATAAAGAAAAAAAGACAATCAAAATTTCTTGGATGTGTCAGTGAGAAGACAGGACTTGCAGGTCCTAGGAACAAAGTCAAGGGGAAAAGGAAGAAAGAAAAAAAAACAAGGGGAAAAGGAAGAGAGAGAGAAAAAAAACCAAGGGGAAAAGGAAGAGAGAGAGAAAAACAAGGGGAAAAGGAAGAGAGAGAGAAAAACAAGGGGAAAAGGAAGAGAGAGAAAAAAGGGGGAAAAGGAAGAGAGAGAGAAAAAACAAGGGGAAAAGAAAGAGCGATAGAAAAAAGCAAGGAGAAAAGGAAGAGAGAGAGGAAAAACAAGGTAAAAGGAAGAGAGAGAGAAAAAAACGAGGGGAAAGGAAGAGAGAAAAAACCAAGGGGAAAAGGAAGATAGAGGAAAAAAAAACAAGGGGAAGGAGGAAAAAAATACAAGGGGAAAAGGAATAGAGAGAGGAAAAACAAGGGGAAAAGGAAGAGAGAGGAGAAAAAACAAGGGGAAAAGGAAGAGAGAGAGAAAAAAACAAGGGGAAAAGGAAGAGAGAGAAAAAAAAACAAGGGGAAAAGGAAGAGAGAGAGAAAAAAACGAGGGGAAAAGGAGAGAGAGAGAGAGAAAAAAACAAGGGGAAAAGGAAGAGAGAGAGAGAAAAAACAAGGGGAAAAGGAAGAGAAAAAATACAAGGGGAAAAGGAAGAGAGAGAGAGAGAGAGAGAGAGAAAAAAAAAACAAGGGGAAAAGGAAGAGAGAGAGAAAAAAAAAAGGGGAAAAGGGAAGAGAGAGAGAAAAAAACAAGGGGAAAAGGAAGAGAGAGAAAAAAACGAGGGGAAAAGGAAGAGAGAGAGAGAAAAAGGGGAAAAGGAAGAGAGAGAGAAAAAAAGGGAAAAGGAATATACTGACCAAGTGGCATGGGAAAAGAAAAGCATCTGAATTAATGTGAAACACCAAGGACCGTGCAAGATGGCGAAGCATGATGGCCAATGTTATCGGCACACACAGAATAATAATAATAATAATAATAGAAAGAAAAAGAACATGGTGATGACGACAAAGATGAATAAGCACAAGAAGAAGAAGAAGAAAAAGAACAAGAACAAGATGATGATAATGATGATGATGATGATGATGATGGTGAGAACGAAGAAAAAAAAGATGATGATGATGAATTTGATGATAATGTGCTGCTGCTGCTGCTGATGATGATGATGATGACGACGAGAACGAAGAAAAAAAAGAAGAAGAAGATATCTCTCTCTCTCTGAACCTTAAGTGCCCAGGGCACATGGGACTTCCGCAAGGGTTATCCACAAACGCCTGTCCTTCGCCTTTTTTTCTGCTCTTGCCCAGGTGAGCCCTCTGTTGCTCAACATCCTTTCTGTTGTTCTTCTCCATGTCCTTTTGGTCTACCCTTACTTCTGCTCCCCTGTGGTGTCCATCTTAGTGCTATTTTTGGTAGTGAGTTGTCAGTCATTCGGAGCACATGTCCCAACCATCGCCAGCGTCTTTCCTCAATAATTGTTGTCAGTGGTTTCATCTGCATTTCTGCTAATAAGATGTTATTTCTTATGGTGTTTGGCCAAAATATTTTTCTAATTCTTCGTAAACATTTAGTTTGGAAAGAATTCAACTTGTTTTCTATGGTTTTGTGATTTTCCAGCATTCACTTCCATAGAGTAGTACACTTAGACATTACTCTTATAGATCCTGATTTTCATATTATGCTTAGTTTTTTTTTAAAATTCCCATATAGTCTGCAGCATTGCAAAAGCCTGGTTTGCTCTAGTAAGTCTGCTGTTGTTGTCCTCTGTGCTGTCTCCATTTTCTACTACTCTGCTGCCAAGGTATACAAATTCGTTGACCTCCTCCACTAACTTGTTATCTACTCTGAGTACATTTCTGTTGTTCACATTCATTAACTTTGTCTTTCCTACGTTGATCTTTAGTCCTATGTTGTTTGCATTCTGAGTTAGCTTGTTTATTTTATCTTGCATATCTTTGTGACTGATTGATAATAGACAAATGTCGTCTGCAAAGTCAAGGTCCTCCAGCATTGTGTCAAGGGTCCATTGTAATCCTCTGCGTTTGTCTGATGTTGCCTCCTTCATTAACCAGTCTACTGCCAAGATAAATAATGTTGGTGATAGTACACATCCCTGTTTCACTCCTGTTTGTACCCTAAAGCTGCTGAGGTATGTTCTCCACAGATAACTTTGCACTGAAACCCTCGTATAGGGCTTTGATTACATTAATATTTTATGGGGGAGGCCATGCCATCTTAGGATTTTCCACAGTGCATCTCTGTTGACACTGTCAAAGGCTGTCTCAAAATCTAAAAAAAAAAAGAAGAAGATATACGCATGTATAAATAAATAAAGAGTTGCAAGCAGAGTGTTGTACGATTAGCCTCGGACAAAAAAAGAGTAAACAAAACAGTTTAGAAGTGAAAGAAAGTAAAATAGTAAGGAGAATAAATGTGCCTCGAACCTTGACCCCCGTTTTCGTGAGAGACCGCTTAGTCTGGGAAAGAACATGGCATTATTAACTAGGTCACTCTGCATTTCGCACATGTATAAACAAGTACATTTCAATCAAATGAGATGTTGCATTAAACAAGAAAGAAAGAAAGAAAGAAAGTAAGAAAATATAAAAGAGCGAGGATCGTTTGAAAATTAGGAAGAAAATAACTAGAAACGAAAGAAAAGGTTGGAAGGAAGAAATATTTATAGGCTTGTCGTTGGAATTAACAATAAAGAAGTTTCAGTACTTTCAAATCATGAACGGGAAAAAAAAAGGTTTGAGAGAGAGAGAGAGAGAATGAGCGTGAGAGTGAGAGTGAGTGAAGGAGGGCATGAAAATGAGAGAGAGAGAGAGAGAGAAAGAGCAAGAGAGAGAAAGAAAGAGCATGAAAGTAAGCGAGAATGAGCACGAAAGTGAAGAGAGAGGGGGAACACGAAAGTAGAGAGCGAGAAAGAACACAAGAGTGAAGAAAAAGAACATGGTGATGACGACAAAGATGAATAAGCACAAGAAGAAGAAGAAAAAAACAAGAAAGATGATGATAATGATGATGATGATGATGATGATTATTAGATGGTGAGAACGAAGAAAAAAAGAAGATGATGATGATAATTTGATGATAATTTGCTGCTCTGCTGATGATATGATGATGATGATGATGATGACGAGAACGAAGAAAAAGAAGAAGAAGAAGATATCTCTCTCCTCTCTCTCTCTCTCTGAACCTTAAGTGCCCAGGCACATGGGACTTCCGCAAGGGTATCCACAAACGCCTGTCCTTCGCCTTTTTTCTTCTCTCTTGCCCAGGTGATCCTCTGTTGCTCACATCCTTTCTGTTGTTCTTCTCCATGTCTCTTTTGGTCTACCCTTACTTCTGCTCCCCTGTGGTGTCCATCTTAGTGCTATTTTTGGTAGTGAGTTGTCAGTCATTCGGAGCACATGTCCCAACCATCGCCACGTCTTTCCTCATAATTGTTGTCATGGTTTCATCTGCATTTCTGCTAATAAGATGTTATTTCTTATGGTGTTTGGCCAAAATATTTTTCTAATTCTTCGTAAACATTTAGTTTGGAAAGAATTCAACTTGTTTTCTATGGTTTTGGTGATTTTCCAGCATTCACTTCCATAGAGTATACACTTAGAACATTACTCTTAATATCCTGATTTTCATATTTATGCTTAGTTTTTTTATTTTTTTATTTCCATATAGTCTGCAGCATTGCAAAAGCCTGGTTTGCTCTAGTAAGTCTGCTGTTGTTGTCCTCTGTGCTGTCTCCATTTTCTACTACTCTGCTGCCAAGGTATACAAATTCGTTGACCTCCTCCACTAACTTGTTATCTACTCTGAGTACATTTCTGTTGTTCACATTCATTAACTTTGTCTTTCCTACGTTGATCTTAGTCCTATGTTGTTTGCATTCTGAGTTAGCTTGTTTATTTTATCTTGCATATCTTTGTGACTGATTGATAATAGACAAATGTCGTCCGCAAAGTCAGGTCCTCCAGCATTGTGTCAAGGTCCATTGTAATCCTCTGCGTTGTCTGATGTTGCCTCCTTCATTAACCAGTCTACTGCCAAGATAAATAATGTTGGTGATAGTACACATCCCTGTTTCACTCCTGTTTGTACCCTAAAGCTGCTGGAGGTATGTTCTCCACAGATAACTTTGCACTGAAACCCTCGTATAGGGCTTTGATTACATTAACTATTTTATGGGGGAGGCCATGCCATCTTAGGATTTTCCACAGTGCATCTCTGTTGACTGTCAAAGGCTTTCTCAAAATCTAAAAAAACAAAAAAAGAAGATATACGCATGTAAAAATAATAAGAGTTGCAAGCAGAGTGTTGTACGATTAGCCTCGGACAAAAAAAAAGAGTAAACAAAACAGTTAGAAGTGAAAGAAAGTAAAATAGTAAGGAGAATAAATGTGCCTCGAACCTTGACCCCCGTTTTCGTGAGAGACCGCTTAGTCTGGGAAAGAACATGGCATTATTACTAGGTCACTCTGCATTTCGCACATGTATAAACAAGTACATTTCAATCAAATGAGATGTGCATAAACAAGAAAGAAAGAAAGAAAGAAAGTAAAAATATAAAAGAGCGAGGATCGTTTGAAAATTAGGAAGAAAATACTAAAACGAAAGAAAAGGTTTGGAGGAAGAAATATTTATAGGCTTGTCGTTGAATTAACAATAAAGAAGTTTCAGTACTTTAAAATCATGAACGTGGAAAAAAAAGGTTTGATAGAGAGAGAGAGAGAATGAGCGTGAGAGTGAGAGTGAGTGAAGGAGGGCATGAAAATGAGAGAGAGAGAGAGAGAGAAAGAGCAAGAGAGAGAAAGAAAGAGCATGAGAGTAAGCGGAAAGATATCTCTCTCTCTCTCTCTCTCTCTCTGAACCTTAAGTGCCCAGGGCACATGGGACTTCCGCAAGGGTTATCCACAAACGCCTGTCCTTCGCCTTTTTTTTCTGCTCTTGCCCAGGTGAGTCCTCTGTTGCTCAACATCCTTTCTGTTGTTCTTCTCCATGTCTCTTTTGGTCTACCCTTACTTCTGCTCCCCTGTGGTGTCCATCTTAGTGCTATTTTTGGTAGTGAGTTGTCAGTCATTCGGAGCACATGTCCCAACCATCGCCAGCGTCTTTCCTCAATAATTGTTGTCAGTGGTTTCATCTGCATTTCTGCTAATAAGATGTTATTTCTTATGGTGTTTTGGCCAAATATTTTTCTAATTCTTCGTAAACATTTAGTTTGGAAAGAATTCAACTTGTTTTCTATGGTTTTGGTGATTTTCCAGCATTCACTTCCATAGAGTAGTACACTTAGAACATTACTCTTAAATATCCTGATTTTCATATTTATGCTTAGTTTTTTTATTTTTTTATTTCCATATAGTCTGCAGCATTGCAAAAGCCTGGTTTGCTCTAGTAAGTCTGCTGTTGTTGTCCTCTGTGCTGTCTCCATTTTCTACTACTCTCTGCCCAAGGTATACAAATTCGTTGACCTCCTCCACTAACTTGTTATCTACTCTGAGTACATTTCTGTTGTTCACATTCATTAACTTTGTCTTTCCTACGTTGATCTTTAGTCCTATGTTGTTTGCATTCTGAGTTAGCTTGTTTATTTTATCTTGCATATCTTTGTGACTGATTGATAATAGACAAATGTCGTCCGCAAAGTCAAGGTCCTCCAGCATTGTGTCAAGGGTCCATTGTAATCCTCTGCGTTTGTCTGATGTTGCCTCCTTCATTAACCAGTCTACTGCCAAGATAAATAATGTTGGTGATAGTACACATCCCTGTTTCACTCCTGTTTGTACCCTAAAGCTGCTGGAGGTATGTTCTCCACAGATAACTTTGCACTGAAAACCCTCGTATAGGGCTTTGATTACATTAACTATTTTATGGGGGAGGCCATGCCATCTTAGGATTTTCCACAGTGCATCTCTGTTGACACTGTCAAAGGCTTTCTCAAAATCTAAAAACAAAAAAAAAGAAGATATACGCATGTATAAATAAATAAAGAGTTGCAAGCAGAGTGTTGTACGATTAGCCTCGGACAAAAAAAAAAAAGAGTAAACAAAGCAGTTTAGACGTGAAAGAAAGTAAAATAGTAAGGAGAATAAATGTGCCTCGAACCTTGACCCCCGTTTTCGTGAGAGACCGCTTAGTCTGGGAAAGAACATGGCATTATTAACTAGGTCACTCTGCATTTCGCACATGTATAAACAAGTACATTTCAATCAAATGAGATGTTGCATAAACAAGAAGAAAGAGAAAATATAAAGAGCGAGGATCGTTTGAAAATTAGGAAGAATAAACTAGAAACGAAAGAAAAGGTTGGAAGGAAGAAATATTTATAGGCTTGTCGTTGGAATTAACAATAAAGAAGTTTCAGTACTTTAAAATCATGAACGGGAAAAAAAAGGTTTGAGAGAGAGAGAGAGAGAGAGAGAGAGAGAGAGAGAGAGAGAGAGAGTGAGCGTGAGAGTGAGAGTGAGTGAAGGAGGGCATGAAAGTGAGAGAGAGAAAGAAAGAGCATGAGAGTAAGCGAGAAAGAGCACGAAAGTGAAGAGAGAGGGGGAACACGAAAGTAGAGAGAGATAAAGAGAACACGAGAGTGAAGAGAGAGAGAGAGAGAGAGAGAGAGCGAAAGAGAACACGAGAGTGAAGAGAGAGAAAGAACACAAGAGTGAAGAGAGAGAGAGAGAGAACATGAGAGTGATCACGAGAGTGAAGAGAGAGAACAGGAAAGTGAAGAGAGAGAGAGAGAGCACGAGAGTGAAGAGAGATAGAGAACACAAGAGTGAAGAGAGAGAGAACACGAACGTGAAGAGAGAGAGAGAGAGCACGAGAGTGAAGAGAGAGATAGAGAGAAAACGAGAGTGAAGAGAGAGAGAACATGAGAGTGAAAGGAGAGAGAACACGAGAATGAGCGTCAGATCACAAGAGAGAGAGAGAGAGCACGAAAGTGAAGAGATTGATTGATTGATTGATTTATCTTTATTTGAAAAGGGTTAAGAATTGGGCACGCAGGCCCGTCTGACATTCTGCCTTTTATCATACATCTTTCACTCTATTCCAGACATTCTACAAATATGCTGTTCATGTAACAAACATAACTAACATTGAAGCTGAGAGACATAAAATAAAACATTTACGTTTCGCTCTTAAACATTCACTCAGTACAGAAGTAACTACATACATTATAAATGACTATCTACTAAACAAAATTTTCGGGACTATTCAGAAAACAATTAATTGTATTCGGTGTCTGTAAGAGCAGTTTAAGATAACTTTTAAGTTTTATAATTCATGGAGGCATGTAGTCGACATCAAATAGATATTGGGAAAGCTTGTATTTGTAGGAAGGAGTATAATTTATATTTTTTATACAGTATGGGAGGGTATTCCAAAGATGAGCAGCAGAATAACTAAAGCTTTTCTTGTAAAGATCAAGTCTAGGTTTTGGAAGACATGTTGTTCAAGCGCTGGCTGCACTTTGAACACAAGAGTACACAAGAGTAAAGAGAATGAGAGAACACAAGAGATAAGAGAGAGAGAGAATGAGAAAACGTGAGTGAAGAGAGAGAGAGAAACACAAGACTGAAAAGAGAGAGATCACGTGAGTGAAGAGAGAAAGAGAGAGAACACGAGAGTGGAGAGAGAACACGAGAGTGACGAGAACACGAGAGTGAAGGGAGAGAGAACACGAGAGTGAAGGGAGAGAGAACACGAGAGTGAAGGGACAGAGAACACGAGAGTGAAGAGAACACGAGAGTGAAGGGACAGAGAACACGAGAGTGACGAGAGAGAGAACACGAGAGTGAAGAGAGAAAGAGAGAGAAAGCACGTGAGTGAAGAGAGAGAGAGAGAAAACGAGAGTGACGAGAAAGAGAACACGAGAGTGAAGAGAGAGATAGAGAGAGATGGAGAGTGAAGAAAAAAAACACGAGAATGAAGAGAGAGGGAGAACACGAGACTTAAGAGAGAACACGATAGTTAAGAGAGAACACGAGAGTGAAGAGAGAACATGAAAGTGAAGAGCGAATACGAGAGTGAAGAGAGAACAGAGAGTGAAGAGAGAGAACACGAGAATGAAGAGAATGAGAGAACACGAGAGTGAGAGAGAGAGAGAGAGAGAGAACACGTGAGTGAAAGAGAGAGAACACGAGAGTGAAGAGAGAACACGAGAGTGAAGGGTGAGATAACTCGTGAGTGACGAGAGAGGGAACACGAGAGTGAAGAGAGAACACGAGAGTGAAGGGACAGAGAACACGAGAGTGAAGAAACACGAGAGTGAAGGGACAGAGAAAACGAGAGTGACGAGAGAGAGAGAACATGAGAGTGAAGAGAGAGAGATGGAGAGTGAAGAAAAAAACACGAGAATGAAGAGAGAGAGAGAGAACACGAGAGTGAAGAGAATACGAGAGTGAAGAGAGAACATGAGAGTGAAGAGAACACGAGAGTGAAGAGAGAACACAAGACTGATGAGAGAGAGAGAGAGAGAGAGAGAGATGGAGAGTGAAGAAAAAAACACGAGAATGAAGAGATTGATTGATTGATTGATTGATTGATTGACTGATTGATCTTTATTTGAAAAGGGTTAAGAATTGGGCACGCAGGCCCGTCTGACATTCTGCCCTTTATCATACATCTTTCACTCTATTCCAGACATTCTACAAATATGCTGTTCATATAACAAACATAATTAACATTGAAGCTGAGAGACATAAAATAAAATATAACATTTACGTTTCGCTCTTAAACATTCACTCAGTACAGAAGTAACTACATACATTATAAATGACTATCTACTAAACAAAATTTTCAGGACTATTCAGAAAACAATTAATTGTATTCGGTGTCTGTAAGAGCACTGAGAGAGAACACGAGACTTAAGAGAGAACATGATAGTTAAGAGAGAACATGAGAGTGAAGAGAGAACATGATAGTTAAGAGAGAACACGAGAGTGAAGAGAGAACATGAGAGTGAAGAGAGAACACGAGAGTGAAAAGAGAACACGATAGTTAAGAGAGAACACGAGAGTGAAGAGAGAACATGAAAGTGAAGAGCGAACACGAGAGTGAAGAGAGAACATGAGAATGAAGAAAGAACACGAGAGTGAAGAGAGTGAACACGAGAATGAAGAGAATGAGAGAACACAAGAGGTGAGAGAGAACACGTGAGTGAAGAGAGAGAGAACACGTGAGTGAAGAGAGAGAGAACACGAGAGTGAAGAGAGAACACGAGAGTGAAGAGAGAGAGAGATCACGAGAGTGAAGAGAGAGAGAGAGATCACGAGAGTGAAGAGAGAGAGAACACGAGAGTGAAGAGAGAGAGAGAGAGAAAACACGAAAGTGAAGAGAGAGAGAACACGAGAGTGAAGAGAGAGAGAAAACATGAGAGTGAAAAGATAGAGAGAACACGAGAGTGAAGAGAGAGAGAAAACATGAGAGTGAAAAGAGAGAGAACACGAGAGTGAAGAGAGAGAGAACACGAGAGTGAAGAGAGAGAGAAAACATGAGAGTGAAGAGAGAGAGAACACGAGAGTGAAGAGAGAGAGAGAACACGTGAGTGAAGAGAAAGAGAGAAAACAAGAGAGTGAAGATAAAGAGAGAGAACACGAGAATGAAGAGAGAGAGAACACGAGGGTGAAGAGAGAGAGAGAGAGAGCTGGAAACTGAAGAGAGCACGAGAATGAAGAGTGAGAGAACACGAGAGTTAAAAGGGAACACGAGGGTGAAGAGAGAGAGAAAACACGAGAGTGGAGAGAGAGAACACGAGAGTGAAGAGAGAGAGAACACGAGAGTGGAGAGAGAGAACACGAGAGTGAAGAGAGAGAGAGAGAACACGAGAGTGGAGAGAGAGAACACGAGAGTGAAGAGAGAGAGAGAGAACACGAGAGTGGAGAGAGAGAACACGAGAGTGAAGAGAGAGAGCGAGAACACGAGAGTGGAGAGAGAGAACACGTGAGTGAAAAGAGAGAGAGAGAACACGAGAGTGGAGAGAGAGAACAAGTGAGTGAAAAGAGAGAGAGAGAGAGAGAGAACACGAGAGTGGAGAGAGAGAACACGTGAGTGAAAAGAGAGAGAAAACACGAGAGTGGAGAGAGAGAACACGTGAGTGAAAAGAGAGAGAAAACACGAGAGTGGAGAGAGAGAACACGTGAGTGAAAAGAGAGAGAAAACACGAGAGTGGAGAGAGAACACGAGAGTGAGCAACAGATCGAGAGAGAGAGAACACGAGAGTGAAAAGAGAGAGAACGAGAGTGGAGAGAGAGAACATGATAGTTAAGAGAGAACATGAAAGTGAAGAGCGAACACGAAAGTGAGCGAGCGAGAGAGAATGAGAGAGAGAGTATGAGAGAGGTAGCACGAAAGAAAGAGAGAGAGAGAAAACCCGAGTGTGAGAGAAGAAGCACGAGAGAGAAAGAATGAAGAGACAGAGCACTGATAGTGAGAAAGAAAGAGAGAGGCGCTACACATTACACGCAGTCACTAAGTCTCTTATAACTTAATATCCGGCATCTTTTTCCAAAAAAAATGCCGTCCAGACAGGATACACAAAGCCCGCTCATATCCGCGTTCACACGTGGCATGTTTTCTCGCTTAATACGGAGATTATTCCACATCCTAGCCTCATTCCTAATAACTTCTTAAGTTTCGTTTGTACAGTTTTCTTCCCGTACCAAATTATCAACCCCCCCCCCCACCCCACCCCAAACGTAAGTATAAATAAACCTAGCAAAGGGAAACCACCGATTGTAAAAACCCACCACAAGTTACCTTCCCGTGAAAATACAGGAAATGAAAGCGAATGGCAAAAAGCTTTGAGACTGTATTAGTATCGTTAAAAGGAAAAAAAAAAGTGAAAATATGGTTAAAAAAAGGGTGTATCATAACACCCTCCATACACAGGTCTGCTGATGTATTTATGGTTAATTAATGTTCACGTGAAAAATCACTCCGCCCGTTAAACGTGGGACTAGAAGTACGCAAATGATTGAACGTAGGAAGAAATAGAACTTGAAATAAATGTTAGTTCGTCCGTGCTCAAACGGAAATAGTTTTAGAACTGCTTTACTCAAAGAACAATGATGGTTGTTGTTGTTGTTGTGTTGTTGTTGCTGTTGTTGTTGTTGCTCTTCTTCTTCTTCTTCTTCTTCTTCTTCTTCTTGTTCAGGACTCCTTGGAAATACGAATATGATGTTCTTTTGCAGCCGATGAAATGAAGACGGCGGGGCCACGGCATGGAATCGAAGTGGAAAATAGGTTGCGGTGGCTGCATTTTTTTTTCACTCCTAAAGAGGAGCTTAAAGGGAGGGGGAGGGGGGAATGTGCTGTGCTTCTTTAGCAGACTCCACCATCCAGGGCACGGGCTCTCCCAGTCTGTGGTCCGCGGGGGGCTTTATCAGGTGGTCCGCGGCTGTGTTACCGATTTCGCATTACGTGCCAGTCCTTGAAATGTTAATTGTAAGCGCCGTGCCCGCGTGGCGTAGGCGATCATTTCTCTCCACAACTGCCTGTCTTTTGGGCGGATTATCAGAACCACAGGAGATCCTTGAAAGCGAAATCACATTAAGGGTTTAAGATGCTGATATCACATACAAGACTACTATGGTTAGCAAATAATATTAAGTTGTGAAAGGCGGGGTCCATTGATGTAAAAGGTTTGGAAACCACTGACGTGGGGGGGTACTTAGGCGAACCCTGCCCCAGTTAAACCAGGCTGGGTCTGTTACTGAGGGTGCCAACGGAGAGGCCGGGGGAGGGGGGGGGCAGGATGTCTGGTCGGCTATGGTTCACCAGCCCTGACGCTGCCATGTCAGATGTGGGTCACTGAGTGCTACAAGGAACAGCGTCTCCACATGGTTGTGGTGGTGGTGGTGGTGGAGTTTTCCACGGATTTATTTTTAAAAGCAGCCTC